>JASBVH010000101.1:0-10205 GCA_030141595.1 Chydorus sphaericus | reverse complement strand
GGCGCGCGCATTCGCATCTACCGCGACCTCAACGGTGACGGCATTGCCCAACCCAACGAATTGGTGCGGCACTTCGCGGGCACCGACGCATACGGAACACCGATCTACAGCCAGTTCATCACCGCCAACGCCAGCACTGGCGTGTTCAGCTACACACTGGAAGACCAACCGGCCCGAGCGAACCGCTACCTGGTCGAGCAAGAAGACACGATTGGCAACCGCTCGCTGCAGCCATTGCGCATCACCATCGACCGCAGCGCGGCATCGCCCGTGTCGATCCAATTGCTCGCTGCAGACGACACCGGCTACTTCAACAGCGACGGCCTGACCGCCGACAACACACCTCGCTTGCGCGTCAACCTCCCCACCGACGCACGGGTGGGCGAAACCGTTCAGCTGTGGATCCGCACCTCCTCGGGGGCCACGCGCACCACGGTGCCCACCCTGCAACGGGTGCTCACCGGCGACGACATCAGCGCCGGCTTTGTGGTGCTGGAGCCGACCACCCTGGGCAACAGCCTGTGGTACGTGGACGCTCGTATCGTTGATCTCGCCGGCAACGCCAGCGCCTACAAGGCCATGGCGCCCGTGGCGGTGAACAACCTGCAGGTCAATGTCTTGCCGGCTCGCGAGTCCTATGTGCCCTATTTGCTGGCAGCCGACGGCAGCAGTTCACTGACCACCGCCGACTGGACCGCGCGCAACGCGACAACCACCAACAACCGACTCTTCACGCTCTATGGCACGGTGCCGAGCAGCCAAACCTCGCGCTCCACCTTGGCCACAGCGGTGGTGGAGGTGTACGACCGCGTGGTGGGCACAGACAACTCGGTCAACCTGGTGCTCATGGGCCGCGCCGCAGTGGTGAACAACGCTTGGTATTTCACCTACACCGGATCGGCACTCAAAGCCGGTGGACACACACTCGTGGTCCGAACGGTGGACATGGCCGGCAATCTGTCTCACACCAACGAGCAGCTGCGCACCAGCACGCAGACCTTGACGCTCAACGTCAACAACACCGAAGTGACCACCGAGCCCACCGACCGCACCCCGCCGGTGCTGGTGGGTGGTGTCAACTTCGACGGCAATCAACTGCAGCTCACCTTCAGCGAAGCGCTGCAACAAGCGCTGCCGCAAAACGGGTTCACCGTGGCGGTGAATGGCCAATTGGTGGCCATTGAATCGGTCACGCTCGACAGCTCCGACCCGAGCAAGGTGAACATCACCTTGGCGCAGACGGTGTCGCGCGGTCAGGCGGTCACGCTGTCCTATACCGACCCCACACTCGCCGACGACGCCGTGGCCGTGCAAGACGTGGCCGGCAACGATGCGCAAAACTTCTATGTCAACGCCGACCGGGTCGTCAACCTCAACCCACCGGCGCCGCCATCGCAAATCGATCTGCTGTCGGCCGACGACACCGGCCGCAGCAACAGCGACAACGTCACCCGCCTCAATGGCTTCCGCCTGTCCTTGAGCTTGCCCTCGGGCGTGAGCGCGGGCGATATGCTGGTGATCGCCTTGGCCGATGAAACAGAACTGACACGGGTGGTGTTGACCCCGCTGCAAGTGGCGTCGGGCCGGGCCTTGGTGACCCTCAATCCGTTTGCCATACCCGAACTGGCCAGTGCGATGAACGGCGTGAGCTTGAACATCCGGGCCCGCACCGAAGCGCCCGTCGGCTCGGTCAGCGGCGAATCGGCCACGCTGGTATCGGCATGGTCCGCTCCCTTGGCCATCGTGCTCGATGTGTTGGCGCCCAGCGCCCCCACGCTGAGCACCGTGGACAACCGGGTGCAGATCCGCATGGACAACGAGGACGTGTTCTTCTCCAAGAGCAACCGTCCGGTGTTGCGCGGCACCGCCGAACTGGGCAGCACCGTTCGCGTGACCGCCAACGACGTGTTGCTGGGCATCGTCAGCACCGCCAGCGACGGGACGTGGACGTTTGACACCCGCACCTCCAACCTCGTGGATGGCAGCTACCTTGTGGTGGTCAGCGCCACCGACTTGGCGGGCAACACAAGCGTCAATGCGGTGGCCCAGAAAATCACGATCGACACGGTGCTGCCTGCAGCGCCCCGTATCGTGAGCGTGCAGTCCGATACCGGCCGCAGCAGCCGAGACGCCGTCACCCAGACCCGCACCATCAGTTTGGCGGGCGCGGCGGAGTCGTTTGCCGACATCACGGTGCAACGCGAGATCAACGGCACCCAGGTGGACGTCGGACGGGTCCGCGCCGACCGCTTGGGTCAGTGGGTGTTCAACTACCTGGAAAACGGCGACCCCGTCAGTTTGGCCGACGGCACTTATGTGTTCAGCGCTCTGGTGCGGGACGTGGCGGGCAACGAAAGCCCCCGCTCACTGCCCTTCACCGTGACCGTGGACAACCTGCCGCCGGCCATGCCCTTGATCGCTGGCATATCGCCCGACACCGGGTTGTCGAGCGGCGATCTGCGCAGCAACGTCAACACATTGGAACTGCGCGGCACCGCCGAACCCAATGTGCTGGTCGCGGTGTACCTCGGTGGCACCACCCAAGCGCACCAAGTGGGCAGTGTGCTCACCGACCTGTTGGGCAACTGGTCCCTCGA
The DNA here is from genome assembly GCA_030141595.1 of Chydorus sphaericus. Classification (NCBI taxonomy): domain Eukaryota; kingdom Metazoa; phylum Arthropoda; class Branchiopoda; order Diplostraca; family Chydoridae; genus Chydorus; species Chydorus sphaericus. The sequence continues at coordinate 7,608 of JASBVH010000101.1, read as the reverse complement.
TCTTGGCCCCCTGAACCTGCCCGAGGGCAGCCACGATGTGCGCGTGCGCGGCTTTGATGTGGCGGGCAATGCCACCGCCTTCAGCGACCCGCGCACCGTGGTGATTGACACCACAGCGCCCGCCGCTTTTGAACGCGTCACCATCAACGGCCGAATCGACCCGACCCAGACCAACAGCAACCTGCTGAGCCTCTCCGGCACCACGGAAACAGGCTCTCGGGTGTGGGTCCGCGTCAACGGCGAATTGCTGGCCACCGTGACTGAGAGCGGCGGCGCGTGGTCCTTCGCATCGTCCACGCCATTGGCCGACGGCGTGCACACCCTGACCTTCCAGGCCGAGGACGCCGCAGGCAACCTCGGCCCCATCTTGGTGCGCAACCTCACGGTCGACACCGCAGCGCCGCTGGCGCCACAAGTCTTGGGCCTGACCGTCGACACGGACTCTGGCCGCAGCGACCGCGACAACATCACCAACAACAACCGTCCGAGCTTGCGAGGCACGGCCGAAAGTCTGAGCACCGTCACCGTGCTGGCGGCCGACGGCAGCACCGTGCTTGGCCTCACCACAGCCGACGCCAACGGCTTGTGGACCTGGCGCTGGCCCCAAGCCCTGACCCAAGAAGGCAACACCACCGTGCGGGTGCGCGCCAGCGACAGCGCTGGCAACACCAGCGCCCTTTCAGCCAACTTTGTCTGGTGTACGACGCCACCGCCCCCACCCCCAACATGGGCGCAGTGGCCGTGGACAACGTCATCAACAGCCAAGAGCGCGCCGCCGGGGTGGTGCTGACCGGCTCGTTGGCGATGGGCGAACAAGTGGTGCTCACGCTGGGCACCGGGGCGGGCGCCCGTGTGGTCGCCCCCGAGGTCAATGGCACCGGCTGGCGCTACACGCTGACCGCCGACGACTACACCGCCTTGGGCGAAGGCAGCGGACGGACGGTGGGCATCACCGTGACCGACGCCGCCGGCAACAGCGCCTCCATCCAGCGCAGCTTCACCATCGTCACCAGCGCCCTGGTGACACCTGCTCTGCCCGATCTGCAAGCTGGCAGCGACAGCGGTGTCAGCAACACCGACAACCTCACCAACGTCACCAGCCCGCTGGTCAATGTGAGCTGGCCCGCCTCAGGCGCTCGCTTGCCGCAGCCGGGCGACACCATCGCCCTGGTCGACGAAGCCGACACGGTGGTGGCCACCGTGGTGCTGCCCACTGGCCACAGCGGGACATCGGTGGCGCTGCAACTGGGCAGCACAACACCTCTGAGCGACGGCACGTACGTGCTGCGCAGCCGCATCACCGACGTGTACGGGAACGAGGCCACCTCAACCGCCGCCTTGACGCTGCGCATCGACACCCGCGTACCCGGTGCACCCGGCGCGCCCGACCTGTTGAGCGCCGACGACAGCGGAGCGTCTTCGAACGACAACTTGACCCGCGTGCGCCAACCCCGGGTCGACATCGACCTCACTGGGGTGGCCATCGACAACACCGCCTTGACCTTGGGCGATGTGATTGAGCTGCGCCGCCAAGACACGGGCGCCGTCCTGGGCAGCTTCGCCATCACCAACGCCAGCGCTACATCGGTGCGCGTCACGGTGGCCAACGCGCTGCCCGATGGCAGTTACGCGCTGGTCGCAGTGGCCACGCGCGCAGGGTTTGGTGAAAGCCCCGCGTCCCCGGTGCTTCGCCTGCAGATCGACGGCACCGCCGCCGCACCGCTGGCGCCGGTGCTGGACACCGCCAGCGACAGCGGGCGACTCGACAACGATGGACTTACCCGCGACACCCGTCCTGGTCTGAGCCTGCCGCTCAACGGCACAGACCTGCGCGCGGGCGACAGGGTGGACCTCTACGACAACGGCAGCTGGCTGAGCCAAACGCTGGTCACACAGGCCATGCTGGACGCGGGCACCGTGCGCCTGCCGTTGGCGACCGACCTGATCGAAGGCGCACACAGCTTCACCGTTCGGGTGACCGACGGCGCGGGCAATGTGAGCGCCGCTGCAGCGGCCTTGGTGGTGACGGTGGACAACACCGCACCGTTTGCCCCGCGCATCTCGGCCTTCAGCCCCGACACCGGCGCCAGCACCGAAGACGGACTGACCAAGGACAACACCTTGGATCTCAGCGGCCAAGCCGAAGCCGGCAGCACCGTGCGTGTGTACAGCGGCAGCACTCTGGTGGGCGAAGCCACCGCCAACGCCCAAGGCGTCTGGGCGCTGACCACCAGCGCCTTGGCCGACGGCACCCACAGCCTGGTGGCCACGACCACGGACGGGGCAGGCAATGTGAGCCCCAGCAGTCCAGCGCTGGAAGTGACCATCGACACCGTCGGCCCCAATGTGGCCGTCAACACGGTGGGGCTGGGCGATTTTGTCAACGCCACCCGCGTGTCGCAGGGCTTTGCGCTCAGTGGCGCGGCCGACGTCGGCAGCACAGTTCAGGTGCAACTGCTCAACGCCAGCGGCGGTGCCGTGGTCGCCACCTTGGACGCTCTGGTGTCCGAGCAAGGCCAATGGAGTGTGCAACTCGACACCGCCACCCTGCTGCTGCTCGGCGCCGATGGGGTGAAACAGGTGCGGGTGATCGGCACCGACCCGGCGGGCAACACCAGCACCGTCTCGCGCGACTTCACGCTCTCCACCGCGGTGCCCAATCCGCCGTTGCTGCAGGGACTCACCATCACCAGCGACAGCGGTCGCTTCAACAACGACGCCATCACCCAGGTGGCGCGCCCCACCCTGCGCGGTACCGCCGCCGGCGCCGCCAGTGTGCAGGTCTACCGCGCTGGCGTGCTGCTGGGCGCAGCCGCCGTCAACCCCAGCGACAGCGGCTTTGTCTTTGCCTTGCCGCAAGACTTGGCCAACGGCATTTACAGCTTCACCGCAGTGGCCGTGAGCTCCGCTGGTGACCGCAGCGACCCGAGCGAAGCGCTGGCGGTGGTGATCGACCGCGTGGCGCCCGAGGCCGTTGTGCTGCAAGGCGCCCCCCTGACCAACAACGCCCGCCCGACCCTGACGGGTCAAGCGGAGCCCGGCGCACGGGTGAACCTGTTTGATGGCACCACCCTGGTTGGCAGCGCGTTGGTGCAGGCCGACGGCAGCTTCAGCTGGCAGCCCAATACCGCCCTGGCAGACGGCACCTACAGCTGGCGCGCCGAGGTGGTGGACCTCGCGGGCAATGTGTCGCCCCTGTCGGTGCCCCAAACCATGGAGGTGGACACCACCGCGCCCGCGCTGCCGGTGCTGGCGGGCTTCTCCGTTGACAGCAGTGTGGCGCCCGGGCGCACCATCAGCCAAATCGACCAACAAATTCTGCGTGGCTCTGCAGAGGCGTATGCCCAAATCGCGGTCTACCGCGATGGCCGACTCGCCGGCCTCACCCAGGCCGACAGCCTGGGCGTATGGACACTCGATTTGCGCTACGAACGCATCAATGGCGTGATTGCGCTGCGCGACGGCAGCGGCAACCTGACCGAGACCGGCACCCCCACGCTGGAGCCTTTGAGCTCGGGCCGCTACACCTTCAACGCCACCGCCACCGACCGGGCCGGCAACTTGTCGGGCACATCGGGCGATCTGGTGCTGCTGGTGGACACCTCGCGCCTGACCGTGCTCACCGCCTACAACGGCAGTGGTGTGGCGCCCACTACGGAAGACTACGTGCTCTCCGGCATCAACGACGTGGGCAGCAGCAACCTCACCCCGGCCAACGCCTTCTTGGCGGTGCGTGAGACCAGCGACAAAGACAGCGTCGATGAGATCCAGGCCATGGTGGACGCACTCAACAAAGTGCTGGACGTCGCAGCCGGTGTGTCACCGCTGCCCGCCCTCACCCTGGCCGACTTTGCCGCCTTGGGCATCAGCGGCGTGAACGCAGGCAACCTGGCTGGCATCACCCAGCTGATCGAGGCCACCGCCGACAACGGCAGCGAGGTGGACACACCCGCCACCCTGCAGGCGCTGGTGCGCGAAGCCGCGCGCCAAGCCGCGCTGGAGGTGATCGCCGCCTACGACGGCACCGCCAACACCGCCACACCCGAGCTCAGCGACTACCGCAACCTCGACATCACCGCGCTGGACGCCAACACCATGGCTGGCTTCCACACCTTCTTGGCGCCGTTGCCGCCCGCGGTCACCGATCAAGCCAGCGAGGTGCAGGCGCTGGTCAACAGCTACCTGCATGTGCTGGCGCTGGCCGGTGGCAGCACGCCCACACCGGCGCTCAGCGCCGCCGACCTGCAAGCGCTGGGTCTGCAAAGCGTGAGCACCGACAACATCGCGGCGGTGCGCAACGCCATCGCCGCCAGCGTCGACGACGGCTCGGCGGTGAACACGCTGGCCGAACTGCAGAGCCTGATCAACGGTGTCACCGATCCCGCCACCGGCAGCTACAGCCTGGCCATGGCGGTGATCCGCGCCTACGACGGCAGCAACACCGAGCCCACCTTGGCGCACTACGCCGACGCGGGCATCGGCGGTGTCAGCGCCGATCTGCTGAGCGGCTTGAACACCTTCATCGCAGCGCTCAGCGACAACGCCACCGACACCGCGCCCGAGGTGCAAGCGGTGGTCAACGCCTACGTGAGCTTGCTGCAAGGCAGCGACGGCACCGCCAACAACTTGCCTGCGCTCAGCGCGGGTGCCTACCAAACCTTGGGGCTGAGCGCCATCGACACCGCCGCCAAAGCGGCGCTGTTGAACAACACCATCGACGCCCTGAGCGCCTCGGCGGTGGACACCTACCCCGAGCTGCTGTCCTTGGCCAACACCGTGGCGGCCTTGCAAGATCTGGCCGCCCTAGATGCGGTGCCCACACCCAAGCCCGCCATCAGCGCCGCGCAACTCGGTGCACTGGGTCTCAATGGCGTGACCAGCAACAACCTCAACGCGGTGCTGGCCGCTGTGGCCGCCAGCGCCAACAACGGCAGCGGTGCCGACAGCCTGATGGAGCTGCAAGCGCTGGTGGACGCCGCCAACACCGTCTACACCGACGCCCTGTCGGTGCTGCGCGATTACACAGCTGCACAAGGCCAAACCGTTCCCACGGCCGATACCTACCGCCTGGCGGGCATCGACGGCGTGACCAACGTCGCCTTGGCCAACGCCTACTTGGCGCCCCAACTCAGCGCCGCGCGCGACACCGCAGGAGAAATCCGTCTGCTGAGCCAAGCGGTGAGCGACCTGCAAGCCGGTGTCGAGGCGGCCAACGCCGCTGGCGGCACACTGAGCGCCGCTCAATACCAGCTGCTGGGCGCCAGCGACATCAGCAACGCCGCCAAAGCCTCGCTGCTCAACAGCGCGTTGGGCGCCCAAACCCTGGCCGATGTGGACAGCCCTGCTGAGCTGCAGGCGCTGGCGGCGGTGGCCTCGGGCATCGTCAACACCGCAGCCGGTGTGGCGCCCCACACGCCACTGACCGCTGCCGGCCTGGCCGCCTTGGGCATCAACGGGGTCGACAGCAACAACCTCGCCGCCGTGCTGCGCGCCGTGTCGCTGAGCCAGGCCGATGGCTCAGGGGTGGACACGCTGCCCGAGCTCCAAGCCTTGGTCGACGCGGTGGTGGACCCCACCAACGGCAGCTACACCCTGGCGATGGCGGTGATTGCGCAATACACCGGCAGCAACACCGCCCCCACCGTCGACACCTACGCCGACGCCGGCATCAGCGGTGTGGGCACGGGCCAACTCGCCAGCGTCAACAGCGCCTTTGCATTCATCGCTGAGGCCAATTCCGACACCGCGCCCGAAGCGCAAGCGGTGGTCGACGCTTACTTGGCGGTGCTCAACAGCGCCGACGGCAACCCCAACAGCGCTGGCAGCGTGAGCGCCCAACACCTGATCGACCTGCAACTGCTGGCGGTGTCCGACCCCGTCAGTGCAGCGGAAAGCGCCGCCCTGGCCCTGCTGGCCGACACCTTGTCTGGACTGGACGCCAGCGAAGTCGCCAGCCACGACCAGCTGCGCGCGCTCGCCAACACCGTGCAGGCCCTCACCCAAGCGGCGGCCAGCGACACCTTGCCCGACGTCTCGGTGCAAGCCCTGCGCGATCTGGACATCACCGGTGTGACCAGCGGCAACCTCGGCGCCGTGCGCCAAGCGATTGCCGACGCCGCCCCCGCGGACATCGACACCCAAGCCGAGTTGCAAGCCCTGGTGGGCGCGGCCATCACCACCCAGGCCAACGCGCTGGAAGTGCTGGTGGCCTACGCCAACGGTGGCAACACCGCCCCCACCGCCACCGACTACGGCAACGCCGGTGTGCTGAACGTCGCCGGCAACACCACCTTGGTCGGTGCGCTCAACAGCGCCCTGGCCAGCGCCGCCATCACCGGCTCGGCGGTCGACACCTCGGCCGAGGTGCAAGCCATGGCCGACAGCTACCGCCGCATCTTGGCCGAAGCCAACGGCGCCAACGCCGACGCCACCCCCAGCGACAACCCCAGCTTGGCGGACTACCAGCGCTTGGGCCTGTCCATGGGCGCCATCGCCAACAACAGCAACGGCCTGGCGCTGCTCAACGACGTGGTGGCCAACCGCGCGGTGGCCGATGTCGACACCGTGGACGAGCTCGCCGCCTTGGTGCGCACCGTCAACGGCGTCTTGGCCACCGCCGCTGGCCTGAGCGCCAGCCCCGCGCTCACCGCCGCCGATCTGGCGGCACTGGGCCTGCAAGGTGTGACCACCAGCAACCTGGCCGCCGTGTTGACCGCGGTGGCCGCCACCGCCGACGACGGCACCGGCGTGGACACCTTGGCCAAACTGCAAAGTCTGGTCGACGACGGCGTGGCCGACCACAGCGAGGCCTTGCAGATCCTGCGCGACCACGCCGAGTACAACGGCGGCGTGAACCCCAACACCGGCCTGAGCACCACCGTGCCCACCGGCGAGACCTGGCGCCTGGCGGGTGTCACCGGCGTCACGCTGGCCAACGGCAACGTCAACCAAGCCCTGGTGGACGCGGCCAACAGCTCCCTGACCGGCAGCGCCATCACAGGCACAGAAGCCGACAGCAGCGCCGAGCTGCAAACCCTGATCGACACCTGGACCGCGGTGTTGTCCGGTGCCGACGGCAGCGACAACCAGAACCCGAGCCTGAGCAGCGCCCAGTGGACCGCCCTGGGCCTGAGCGGGGTGAACAGCACCGAGCGCGCCAGCCTGCTCAGCGACGTGGTCGACGAGCGCACCAACGCCCAGGTCGGCAGCTTGGCCCTGCTGCAGGCGCTGGCCGACACGGTCAACGCCATTGTCCAGAGCGCCAGCACCGGAGCGGCCGACGCCGCCTTGAGCGTGGCCCGTTTGCAGGCCATCGGTCTGAGCGCGGTCAGCGCCACCAATGTGTATGCGGTGCAACAGGCCGTGGCCGCCAGTGGCGCCGCCACGGCGGTGGATACCCTGCCCGAATTGCGTGCGCTGGTCACCGCCGCCCAACAAACCCACCAACAGGCGGTCAGCCTGCTGGCCACGTACACCGCCGCCCAAGGCCAAACCGCGCCCACGGCCGACACCTACTTGCTCGCTGGTGTGAGCGAACCGCAGGACGTGAGCGCCGCCAACGCCTACCTGGCCCCGCTGGCCGGCACCAGCCGCGACACCCGTTCTGAA
>JASBVH010000100.1:0-10377 GCA_030141595.1 Chydorus sphaericus | reverse complement strand
TTAATGTTGTTGCTAATGGTATAGGTCAATGGATAGCAGACACTTCTAATCCTGTTGAAACGATAATTCAAAATCCTAATAGTACTACAACTAGCATCTCAGGATTTAATACTCCTGGGGTATATATTTATCATTGGAAAACCCGTTATTGCGATGAAACGCTTACAATAACTTATAATGGTTTTAATGAAGTTCCAACTGTTACATCGCCTGTACAATATTGTAAATCTGATGTAGCAACAGCTCTAAGCGCATCAGCACCTAGTGGTTACACTACAGAATGGTATACGGCATCTATAGGAGGGATCGGCAACGCAAATTCGCCAATTCCATCAACAACAATTGTAGGTTCAACAACATATTATGTTGCTTTAGTTAATGCACAAGGTTGTGCAGGATCTAGAGTTCCTTTAAATGTTATAATAAATGATTTAACAATTCCAGTGGTAGGCTTCACATATAATTCTACTTCATATTGTAAATCAGAAGCCAATCCAGTTTTAACTTTAGCATCTGGATTTACTACAGGAGGAACTTATTCGGCCACTCCAACTGGATTATCTATAAATAGCAACAATGGTGCAATAAATTTAGCAACAAGTAATGCTGGAACATATGTAATCACGTACACTTTAGCTCGTGAAGGCTGTAGATTAGGAGATACTTCAAGTTTTACTATTGATGTTACAGAAGAAGTTACTTATGAGCTTGTAAGTATTTGTGAATCTCAAGAAATGTTTTTAAAGGTTAATGCTACTGGTAATTCAGATTTAACAAACGTTGATTATTCATGGGAAAATGAAAATGGTAATGTAATTGGAACAAATTCACCAACATTCAATGTAAATAATTATTTAGCACAAAATAGTAATATTTCATTGCCAACATTAATAAATGTAACCGTTTCAAAAGGAGGTTGTACATCTTCTAAAAGCTTTACTATCATTGCAAATGAATGTTCATTAATTCCAAGAGGAATATCGCCAAACGGTGACGGAGATAATGATACTTTCGATTTAACAGGCTTAGGTGCTAAACAAATAAGCATATTTAATCGATATGGTTCAGAAATTTATTCTTTTAATGGAACCTATACAAATCAATGGGATGGAAAGGATAAAGATGGATCTCAGTTACCTGATGGAACGTATTTCTACAGTATTACTTTCCAAGATGGTAAATCGGTAACCGGATGGGTATACATAATTAGACAGTATTAAAAAATTAAACAGTCTGTTTGAATTAACAAACAGACTGTAATTAATAACATTTAGCTTACAATGAAAAAACAATATATAGCAGTAGTAATTTTAATTCTTTTGGGTCTAGAAGCGAAAGCTCAACAAGACCCTCATTGTACACAATATATGTATAATATGAATGTGATTAATCCAGCTTATGCTGGATCTAAAGAGAACATAGCATTAGGTTTACTATATAGACAGCAATGGGTAAACGTTGAAGGCGCACCAGAAACTGCAACATTTTCAATTCACAGTCCTGCAGGCAAAAATGTAGGATTAGGATTATCTGTAATTTCAGATAAAATAGGGCCTGTTCAAGAGAACAATATTTATGGTGACTTTTCGTACACATTAAATTTAGGAGGTGAACATCGTCTAGCTTTAGGATTGAAAACAGGGCTTACCTTCCAAAATGTGGGATTATTTAGTGATATTGGAAATGGATATATTCCTCAACCAAATGATATAGCATTTCAACAAAACTCAAATAACACCTATTTCAATATTGGCACAGGGTTATTTTATTATACACAAAATTATTACATGGCTGCTTCAGTTCCAAATTTATTAGAAGCTAATTATTTAGATGTACGTGAAGATGGTCAAGTATATCAATTTGGTTCGGAGAAACAACATTTTTTCATAACGGGAGGGTATATTTTTGATTTATCAGCATCAACAAAGTTAAAACCTTCATTTATGGTAAAATCAGCTTTTGGAACACCTATTTCTATTGATTTATCAGCCAACGTATTGATTTTTGATAAATTTGAAATTGGTGGAACTTATCGTCTAGATGATTCGTTTGGCGCAATGGTTAATTATGCTATAAATCCGAGTATTCGAATAGGATATGCCTATGATCATATTATATCTAATCTTAATGTAACAGCACCTGCTTCTCACGAATTTATGTTGCTATTTGATATTAGTTCATCTAAAAAAGTTTCCATTTCACCTAGATTTTTCTAAAATAACATAATTAGTAATGAAAAGAACATACATAATATTAGGATTTTTATTTTTATCAGCAATGATTTGTGCTCAAAATAAAGACACAAAGAAAGCAGATCAACTTTTTGAAAGTTATCAGTACGCAGGATCTATTGAAGCATATTTAAAATTAGCAGAAGGCAATGAGATTGACCCTCATGTTTGTCAAAATTTAGCGGATAGTTATTACCAAATTTTTAATATGGCAGAAGCTGCTAAATGGTATGAAAAAATGATTCAAGGAACTTCAAATCCTGAAAACCATTATCGTTATGCACAATGTTTACGATCTCTAGGAAAGTATGATGAAGCTAATAAACAAATGGATAAGTTTGCTAGTTTACTACCTAATGATGAAAGAGCAAAAACTCATAAAGCTAATCCTAATTATGTAAAATCTTTACTTTCTGCAAAGCCTCTTTTTAAGGTTGAGAACACTACATTTTCAGTAGAAAAAAGCAATGATTTTGCGCCTTATTTATCAAATAGTAATGATTTGTATTTTGTAAGCACAAGAAACGCTTCTAAAATTGATAAATGGTCAAATCAGCCATATTTGGATGTTTTCAAAGCAACTCGTAATGAAAATGGAACGTTTTCAGAAGTTGTTGAAGTTAAAGAATTAAACACCCCTTTTCACGATGGGCCAGTAGCTATTAACCAAGACGGTACCATTATGTTTTTTGCAAGAGACGGGCATAGTTTAAAAATATATGAAAAAGACAAAAAAAATAAAGTAAAAGTTGGACAATTAGGAATTTACAAAGCTATAAAATCAGATGATAAGTGGTTAGTAGTTGAAGCTCTACCAATTAATAGTACATCCTATTCGGTAGGTCATCCAGCATTGAGTGAAGATGGTAAGACATTATATTTCACATCGAACATGCCTGGTGGATTTGGTGAAAGCGATATCTGGAAAATTTCTGTTTCTGAAAATGGATATGGTACACCTGAAAATTTAGGAAATAAAATAAATACTCCCGGGAGAGAGGCTTTCCCTTTTATAACATCAGATGGAATTTTATACTTTGCATCAAGTGGGCATCAAGGATTTGGAGGTTTAGATATTTTCAAAGTAGATTTAAAAAATACTGATAAAATACTTAACATCGGAAATCCTATTAATACAGAAAAAGATGATTTTTCATTAAGTTTCAATTCTAAGAAAAATATTGGTTTTTTTGCCTCTAATCGTTCTGGAAAAGATGTTATTTATCAAGCTATTCCCGTTTGTGAAATAGAGGCATTAGCTATCATTACCGATAAAAATACCGAAAAAGTCATTCAGAATGCAACTTTAAATCTCTTTGATGCAGATAAAAATCTCATAAGTTCATTAAATTCTGATTCTTTAGGAAAAGTAACATTCGGAATGGAATGTAGTAATGAATATTTTATACAAGTAACAGCAGCTAATTATCAGTCTTTAACTATTCCAGTTGAAAAAACAGGTAAAAATACTGTTACTATTCCTCTGGCATTAATACCAAATGAAGTAATTATTACAGATAAAGAAGTAATCTTAGGTAATGTATATTTTGAATTTAACAAATCTAACATTACTTCCGTTGGGGCTGAAGAATTAAATAAATTAGTTAAAGTTATGCATGAAAATCCAAGTATGGTTATATTTGTAAAATCTCATACAGATACTAAAGGAAGTATAAGCTATAATTTAAAACTTTCTGAACAACGTGCTCAATCTACTGTTAAGTATATTATTTCTAAAGGTATAAGTAAAGATCGAATTTCCGGAAAAGGTTTTGGCAGTTCAGAACCTAAAGTAAATTGTGGAGCAAATTGTACAGAAGAACAAAATGCAACAAATAGACGTTCAGAATTCATAATAATTAAAAAATAATTAATTGTTAAACACAAAAATTATTTTATTTAAAAGTAATTCAATAGCTAATCTATATCTAAATTAGATTAGCTATTGAATTATATCATAAAGTTAAATCAATGATCCGTATAGTATATTTTTTTTTATTTACATTTTCAACGTTAAACCTATTTGCTCAAGCACCTAATGATTGTGTAAATGCTATTGTAGTGTGTGGTAATGCGAATTTTAGTTCAAACGCTTCAGGTATAGGTAATCTTCAAGAGGTAGCTGGTTGTGGTGGGTTTGAACATAATTCTATTTGGATAAAAATTAATATAGTTAGAACAGGAACACTTGGGTTTAATCTGATACCTAACGACCCTACCATTTCAGTTGATTACGATTTCTGGGTATATGGCCCAAATAGAAACTGTAATAATTTAGGAGCTCCAGTTCGTTGTTGTACAACTAATCCACAAGAAGCTGGTTTATCTTCAAATACAACTGGTATGAATGGCAATACAGCAACTACCACTTCAGGCCCTGGAGCAAATGGAAATGGATTTGTGAGATGGCTAGATGTTATTGCTGGTCAGTCCTATTATATTGCTATAGATCGTCCTGTTGGGGATGGCGGATTTGAGCTACAGTGGCTAGGATCAACAATGGATGCTGGAGGGGCTTTTCCTACACCTCCTGTAGCAAACTCTATCTCTGAAATTAGAACTTGCAGTACAACTCCTAATGTAGGAATTTTTGATTTAAATAATATAAGACCAAATATTAATTCAGATGTTACTAATAATTCTATAAATTTTTATACTTCTTTAGCAAATGCAACTGATGGAATAAATCCACTCCCAAACATATTTGCTAATACATCTAATCCTCAAACATTATTTGTAAAAGTAAAAAATAACACCTCAGGATGTAGTACAATAAATACATTTACTTTAAGAGTAATGCCTGTTCCAGATGCTACAATGTCTGTTTCTTCTACTACTATATGTATGAATGATAATGCTACTATTACTTTTACAGGTACTCCTAATTCCGTTGTTGAATATACTGTAGATGGAGGAGCAATTCAAACAGGCTCTATTGATAATACAGGTGTTTTTCAAATTACAACACCTATTACGAGTACTAAAGTTTATAGATTAGTAAGGGTAAAAACTTTAGATTCAGATAATATAACTACACTTTGCTCAAAAACAAAGAATATAACAATTACAATAAATGTATCGACATTAGCATCACCAACAATAACATCAAATAATGTAATTTGTTATGGAGCTAATGCAATTTTTAATATTAATGGAATAGCAAATAGCACCATTAATTATACTATTGATGCAGGTATTAATCAAACTGCAACCCTTGACGGAACTGGGAGTCTTCAAATAAATTTGCCAGGATTATTAGCTGGTACTCATACGCTAATAATTTCTAGTATTACGGATTCTAATGCTCCATACTGTACAAATAACACCCCTATTTCTTCTTCTGTAATCGTTCAACCTCAGTTAGCTGTAAATATTGTAGCCACAAATTCAGTTTGTTCTGGAACTTCTGGCACGGTAACTTTTACAGGAACTCCGAATGCGCTAGTTACATATAATGTTGACGGAGGTGCTAATCAAACAATTACTTTGAACACGTTGGGCACTGCTTCATTGACAACTCCTATTTTAACCACTAATACAGTTTATACTTTAATTAACGTTGAAACCACAAATGCGCCCATATGCTCTTTAGTACTAACTGACAGTGCAACCATTACGACTACTGGACTACCTACAGCAACTATCTCTGGGACTGCAACTATTTGTTCTGGAAACACTTCGGTAATTTCATTCTCAGGTTCGCCTGGAGCGACGGTTACTTATACAATTAATGGGGGGACTAATCAAACTATTACGCTTGATGCTGGTGGAAATGCTTCATTAACTACCCCGTCATTAACTACTAACACAACATATTCTTTAGTAAGTGTAGAAACAACTTGTGCTAATTCTGTTATAGGCAACGTTACCATTACTATTTTAGAATTACCCAATGCTACTATCTCAACGAATACAACTATTTGTTCTGGATCATCAACTACTATTCAATTTAATGGATCACCCAATGCTACTGTAACTTATACTATAGATGGCGGTAGTAATCAAACAATTTTATTAAATAATTTAGGAGTTGCCTCTTTAACAACACCTATACTAACCACTAATTCAATTTACACATTAGTTAACATATCTTCAGCAACTATACCAATTTGTACACAACCAATAACAGGGTCTTGTATAATCACAGTGCATGCATTACCAACCGTTACTATTTCTGCAAATACAATATGCTCAGGCAATACTGGAACCGTAACTTTTACAGGAACACCTAATGGAATTGTAACTTATAATGTTGATGGTGGTGCTGATCAAACAATTCTACTAGATGCAATAGGTAATGCGGTATTGACTACCCCTATATTAACAACTAACAGTACTTATCAATTGATAAATGTAGTTACAACATCGGGACTTATTTGTAGCCAAAATTTAACTACAACTGCATCAGTAATAGTAACAGCATTACCAACAGTTTCTATTTCTGGAACTTCAACTATTTGTTCTGGAACTTCAACTATAATAAATTTTACCGGAACACCTAATGCTACAGTTACTTACAATATAAATGGAGGTGTAAATCAAACAATAATTTTAGATATAAATGGAAATGCAACGATAACTACTCCAATACTTAATAACAATACAACGTATTCATTGGTGAATGTTAATTCAGCTTGTCTTAACACTGTAACAGGAAGTGCAAATATAACGGTTTTGTCTATACCAATAGCTTCAATATCAACACCTAGAATTTGTAACAATACTTCTGGTATAGTAACTTTTACCGGAACACCTAATGGAATTGTGACTTATAATGTTGATGGTGGAATAAATCAAACGGTAACATTAAACACAAATGGAATAGCATCAATTAATACACCGATTTTAACAACTAATACCACATATAATCTTATTGATATCACATTGATAACCCCAGATGTTGTTTGTTCCAATCCACTATTTTCAAGTTCTACTTTAACAATTATACCAATAGCTGATGTAATTACCAGTCCAAATAACAATACTATTTGTAGTGGCAATACAGCTATAATCCCTTTAAGTTCATCAATCATAAATACATCATATGAATGGTATACTTCTATAATATCCTCACCAATTGGAGGCACAATAACTGGTTTTTCTTCAGATAATTCACAAACTTCAAACTTAATATCTCAAACATTATATAATTCTGGCACATCTGTTGGGATTATTAAATATAATATTATCCCTTTTATCGAATCCTGTCCAGGTACACCTATTGATATTTATATTTCGGTTAACCCAACTGCTCAAGTAAATACTATTACAGATGAAGTAGTTTGTAATGAAGCTAACACTACAGCGGTTACTTTTGGCACTACAAATACAGGAGGAACTGCTACTTATACTTGGACAAATGACAATACTGCTATTGGTTTAGCAGCCTCAAGTGCAGTAAATGTAACTAGTATTCCAAGTTTTGTTGCTACGAATACAACCACCGCACCAATCACAGGAACTATTACAGTTACTCCAACGTATACAAACGGAGGTGTTTCATGTGTTGGAGCAACTGAGGTATTTACAATTACAGTTAATCCTTCGCCAACTCTAACCCTAACTTCCGCAGCAAGTACAACGAATCAAACGATATGTGTTAACTCACCAATTGTTCCAATTCAATATACTTTTGATTCAGGAGCAACAGGTGTAGTTGTTACTGGTTTGCCAGCAGGAATTGGTCATACCACAAATGGTAATATTGTTACTATTAGTGGAACACCTACTACAACTGCTGCAATATTCAATTATACAATTACTGCAACAGGTAGTTTATGTGGAACACCATCTTTATCTGGTGTTATAGAAGTTACAAACGGCATTTTACCAATCTTTGCTCAAGTAACACCAGTTTGTCAAGGGGCAACGATTAACATACCTACAAGTTCTAATAACACACCACCAATAGTTGGTGTTTGGAACTTGATTTCAAGTACAGCTAATGATGTAACTTATGAATTCACACCAAACCCAGGTCAATGTGCTTTACCTACTACGATGACTATTGTAGTTCATCCGTTACCAATAGTTACACCTAGTGTTACTTCTCAGAGTTTTTGTTCTGGCGGAACCACTAATATTAATTTAGTAAGTACTGTTCCAGGGTCAGTATTTTATTGGACCGCTACAGGCACAAGTGTTACGGGACAATCGGGTTCAGTTACTGGTTCGGGAGCTACGAGCATCAATCAAACACTAACTTTGAATGCTAATCAAGTAGCAGCAGGTCAAGTAACTTATACAATTGTTGCAGAAGCTAATGGATGTTTAGGCGCACCGGTAACTGTTGTGGTTACGGTAAATCCTATTCCAAATGTAATTGTAAGTCCAGCTTCACTAGCACAAACCATTTGTTCAGGCGAAACTACAAATATTTCATTCACAGGAGCTATTAATAATACGGTTTACTCTTGGAGTGTAGTAAGTAGTGTGGGGGTGAGTGGCGCATTAAATGGAGTTGGCACATCGATCAATCAAATACTTACCACCACAGGTCTTTCTCAAGGAAACGTAGTGTATGAAGTAACGCCAAGTTTAAATGGCTGTATAGGAACTCCTCGAAGAATAACAGTTACTGTTAATCCGGTACCTGCAATATTTGGAAGTACAACGCATCGTGATTTGTGTAGTGGAGAGCCTACTAATATTACGGTTTTTACCTTCAATGTAGCCACGGTGTTTAATTGGGTGGTAGAACCGAATGGTGTTTCGGGAGCAAGCTCAGGAAGTGCTACAGGATTATCCATAGTTATCGCACAAACACTAACCACTTCAGGCAACACCCGAGGGTATGTAGATTATATCATTACTCCGGTATTAACAGGTTGTTCTGGTAATCCAATTACAGTAAGAGTGTATGTGAATCCGTTACCTGTGGTTTCCTTAACCGATGGAACTATTTGTGTGAATGCAGCGGGAGTTCCATTCCAAAGTTATGAATTGGATTCAGGATTAAATGATGTAGATTATGATTTTGTTTGGACTTTTGAAGGCAATATCATACCAGGGGCAACCAGTGCGACCTATACTGCAACACAAGTAGGAACGTATACCGTTGTAGCCATCAATAGCACTACCAATTGTGTATCAAATGTAGCCAGCGCGGTGGTAACGGCAACAAATCCTGCAACAAGCTTAACAGTAACGCAGAGCGAATACTTTAGCGACAATGCAACCCTTGTAGTAACGGTAACAGGAGGCAACGGAACATTATTGTATCAATTAGATCAAGGCGTATTACAAGAATCAAATATGTTTACTGGAGTAACGGGCGGAACACATACCATTACAGTAGTAGATACCCAAGGATGTACTTACCTGACTCAAGAAGTATTAGTAATTGATTACCCGAAATATTTCACACCAAACGGCGATGGTCATAACGATACTTGGAACATCATTGGATTAAATCAATCGGATGCTAAATTATACATCTTTGATCGCTATGGAAAGTTATTAAAACAAATTGTACCTTCATCACTTAGTGACGGATGGGATGGAACTTATAATAACGTACCAATGCCATCAACGGATTATTGGTTTACAATTGATTACACAGAAAATGGAACTCAAAAACAATTTAAAGCCCATTTTTCTTTGAAACGCTAGTGCAACAACAAAAACGTATTATTTTTTCACAGAATTAGTTACATTTGTATTTAAATCAATCTGATATTAGCAAATTTTCAATTGACTATGAGATACAAATTGTTGGTTATTCTTGTTTTCTTTATTATTCTCGCTCCTCAAAATATTGTATGCGGACAGAATGCCCCAAAACAACAATTGCTAATTGCGGAAGCAGAAAATGGTTATACATATCAACCAAACGAATCATTAAAAATAGCATTACTACTACTTAAGGGTGCGAATTCAACCAACGAAAAAGTCAGACTAAATTTTTTAGTATATAAAATATATAGCATTTTAGGGGATTACACCAATGCAGCAAATTATTTGTTTGCAGCGAGTGATTACTCGGACAAAAATTCTTTTTATTTAAACGCAAAAATCAATATTGAAAAATCAGCACTCCTGCGAGCGATATATTTGCACAAACAAAGTAATAATTATTTAGAAAGAGCTCTCACAGATAGAAATGGTATAAAAGATATTGAATGTATTAACGAGATTAATTCAAAAA